>JAJIBD010022407.1:0-18081 GCA_021461705.1 Cryptotis parvus
ATTCCATTCACAATTGTGCCACAGAAAATCAAATACCTAGGAATCAACTTACCCAAGTATGTAAAGGACCTGTACAAAGAAAACTACAAGATACTGCTTCAAGAGATAATAGAGGACACAAGGAAATGGAAACACATTCCCTGTTCATGGATGGGGAGAATCAACATTGTCAAAATGGTAATACTTCCTAGAGCTCTGTACAGATTCAATGCAGTCCCTATGAGGATACCGATGACATACGCCAAAGAAATTTGACCAAACACTCCTGAAATTTGTATGGAACAATAAACCCCCAAGGATAGCTAAAGCAATCCTCGGGAAAAAGAAGATGGGAGGCATCACCTTTCCCAACTTCAAACTGTACTACAAGGCAGTAGTAATTAAAGCAGCATGGTATTGGAATAAAAACAGACCTGTGGACCTATGGAATAGAATTGAGTATCCTGACACCCAACCTCAAACACATGATCATTTAATCTTTGATAAAGGTGCAATGAGTCTAAAATGGAGTAAGGAAAGCCTCTTCAACAAGTGGTGTTGGGAAAACTGGGCAGCAACATGTAAAAAAATGAATTTGGACCTGTGTCTAACACCATGCACAAAAATCAGATCAAAATGGATTACAGATCTCAATATCAGACTTGAATCCATAAAGTACATTGAACAAAATATAGGAAAAACCCTCCACGACATTGGAAGCTAAAGGCATCTTCAAAGGTGAAACATCACTAACAAAGCAACTAGAAGAAAAGATAAACTTATGGGACTACATGAGACTAAAAAGCTTCTGCACCTCAAAAGAAATAGTGACTAAGATACAAAAAAGCAGTCCACAGAATGGGGAAAGAATATTCACCCAATACCCATCTGATAAGGGGTTAATATCCAGGATATATCAGGCACTGGTAGAACTTTACAAGAAGAAAAAAAACAACCCCATCAAAAAATGGGGAGAAGAAATGAACAGAAACTTCAGCAAGGGAAGAAATTCAAATGGCCAAAAAAACATATGAAAAAATGCTCATCCTCACTAATCGTCAGAGAGATGCAAATCAAAACAACAATGAGATACCACTTTACACCACAGAGACTGGCAGATATTCAAAAAGAGCAAGAACAACAAGTGCTGGCGTGGATGTGGGGAAAGGGGCCACTCATCCATTGTTGGTGGGAATGCTGGCTGGTACAGCCTTTCTGGAAAACAATATGGACTTTCCTCCAAAGACTAGAACTTGAACTCCCATTTGACCCAGCCATACCACTCCTGGGAATCTACTCTGGGAAACCAAAAATACGCGGCGGAAACACCATCCCTACTTTTATGTTCATAGCAGCATTATTCACAATAGCCAGAATCTGGAAGCAACCAGAGTGCCCGAAAATCGATGATTGGATAAAGAAGCTTTGGTACATCTACACAATGGAATACTATGCAGCTGTTAGGAAAAATGAAGTTATGAAATTTTCCTATAAATGGATGGACATGGAGAAGATTATGTTGAGCGAAATTAGCCAGAAGGAGAGAGACATATACAGAATGACTGCATTTATTTGCATGGCATAAATATATATGTACATATTATGATACCAATATCCAAGGTCAAGTGAAACATATATCAGGAGGTCTTGTCAAAGGTGGAAATTATCACAAACGTGTGGGAGTCAGAGTTTAGGTAAGACAGAAAATGGAACAGGGTGCTAATAATAGTCGAGGGTACTAATGCCAACCTAGAACTGAGCATTAAATAGAGGCAAAAGGATTCACATGACAACCTTTTTAATGTATGTTCTGTAATCCATAGTCTGGAGGGAAAGGAAAAGAGAAAGAGAGAGAAAGGGAAAGAAATAAAGAACCTGCCATGGAGCAGGGCTGGGGGAGGGAGGGAACCGGGGATGTTGTTGGTGGGAGATGGGCACTGGTGGAGGGACGGGTGCTGAAACACTGTATGACCAAAACCCAAACATGAACTTTTTTTTTCAGTTTTAAAAGACTTTAATATCACAGGTTCTGATATACAATCCAAGAACAGGAAAAACTCCAGACTCTGGGTTCCCAGCTAGGCCCCAGCCTTGTGTAGGCCAAGATGGCTGCCACCACATGTTGAAGCCCTAACAGAGAATGGAGAGGATGGAGAGGGAAATGCCAAGGGAAGCCAAAATGGCAAAAAGCCCCTTCTTCGTATCCCTAGCTTCTTTTATTTTATTTTATTTTATTATTATTATTATTTTTTACAATTAAAAAGTTCATGTTTGGGTTTTTGGTCATACAGTGTTTCATCACCCGTCCCCCCCCACCAGTGCCCATCTCCATACAAATAAAAAGATACACAATTAAAAAGTTCATGTTTGGGTTTTGGTCATACAGTGTTTCAGCACCCGTCCCTCCACCAGTGCCCATCTCCTACCACCAACGTCCCGGTTCCCTCCCCCTTCCCCCAGCCCTGCTCCATGGCAGGTTCTTTATTTCTTTGCCTTTCTCTCTCTTTCTCTTTTCCTTCCAAACATGAACTTTTTAATTGTATATCTTTCTATTTGTATGGAGATGGGCACTGAGTGGAGGGACGGGTGCTGAAACACTGTATGACCAAAACCCAAACATGAACTTTTTAATTGTATATCTTTTTTATTTGTATATCTCACGGTGGTATAATAAAATACTTAAAAAAAATAAAAAAATAAAAACTTCAACAATAAAAAAAAATAATTCCTGGTATAAATCTTTACTTTTCGCATAACTGTGTGATTTAAGTTTTCTGGCTGTATCATAAAGCAATTATATAACTATTAATTATTACCTTCATCAACAATATTATTACTGTCATCATTGATGATAATTGTTATTTGTAACAAAATAAATTATAGATTTCTTTTATGTAGTATATGCTTGTAAAGTGATAGACTCACATTTCTAATCCAAATTTGCCTCTGAACTGGAGTGGTTTGTTTAAGAGAAAAGACTCCTCAATCTTGCTTGCATTGAGATTATCAATCCTGTCTTGATGAATATTTTTTAACTTATAGATCCCAAGTAATTATACCAAAGCTCTAACAAAGCTTTTTACAAAATCACTAACCATATTAATCTTTACCATTGAATCAAAGTGAAGTCCAAATTGATTTTTTGCAAAATTCAAATTAATATTTATTGTTTTTCTTACATTTATTATTTTCTCTCTCACACACAAATTCTCTCTCCCTCTCTTCCCTCCCTTCCTCCTCTCTCTCTCCCTCTCTCTCTCTCTCTGTCTTTCTTTCTTTCCACATAGACGTGACCCTTAATGGAGTCATGTCACTTTGGTGACTTCTTTGTGGTTTAATTCTTCCAGTAATACCAGAAAATGTACATGTTTCTTTATGGCTCAGAATGTTGGAAATATTTGTTTCTTAGTAACATATTGTAAACTATTTCCTGTGAAGCTAATAATTAGAATTCTAGTTGTTAGGTTATACTAGGAAGCTTTTTTCATGTGGAATAGTCTAAAATAGCCTCACAACTGCAACCCCTGTCTCACCTCTATAATTACTATTCCTTTGATATGTATAAGTAGATAATTAATTATATGACCAGAACCCAACAATGAAATGTCACAAAAGAGAGATTAATTGGAACACAGAAACAAAGGCAAACACAAGAGAACATCTCAGCAGGAAATGATCCAATAAAATGTCAACAAATAGATCATGCTTAGCTGGCAGTATGTTTTTGATAGTAGGGGCCCAGAACTGAAGCCTGAAGGGTAGGCAGTGCTGCTGAGAAAACTGAGCAAGTCAGACAGGGGTTTAGGCTGGTAGGAATGCAAAGAAACCAACGTCCTAGGACAGTGTTTTGAGATTAGGGTCTCCAAACCCCAAATTCATGTAGGTGAACTGAATGCCAAACCACTGATTTGTGACATATAGGTTTTTTTTTGGGTCATACCCGGAGATGCTCATGGTTACTCCTGGCTCTACAATAGGAATTACTCCTGGCAGTGCTCAGGGGGACTCATATGGATTGCTGGGGATTGAACCTGGGTCGTCTCCTGCCAAGGAAAATGCCCTACCCGCTGGACTATCTTTCCGGCCCCAGACATATAGGTCTTTTTGCTAGAACTGGAGCAAGCATTTGAGGAACATTAATTTCGGAATCAATTAGGATGCATACTCAGTGATTTGAGTATGTTTTTCCTGTCTCTAAGCTTTGGATAAGAAAATGTTGCCATTGGGTAAAGATCAGCATAGTAAAATGTTTGTGGACATTAGATGTGGTTTGGAGCATGGCTGAACTGCTGGTCATGGCAAGTGGTTTATTGCTAATCCAGAATCTTAAATTGTTACAATTCACAAGTTTTCAGCTAGGTATATACTCTTCTACCCTGACTCAGACATCTGCTAATCTGCCAGTGTCTGAAGACACTTTTGTTTGTCATTGCTTGAGGAGGATGAAGGGAAAATGTTTTATTCATGTGGCAGGTAAGGGTCAGAGATACTATTAAATATTCTACAATTTATAGAATTATATAATCAAAATGTGTGGTGCCAAGAGTGAAAACTAAATGAATTATCTCATTATTTTTGTTTCATAACCCTAGGATAATTCTATTGTGGACATATTTCTATGATAATTAAAATTCACCATATGCAACCGAAATACACTTTCAATGTAGCAGAAAAAAATTTCCAAAAAATTACTTATTAGGGCTCCCAAGATTCTTGCATTGTGTCCTCTATGCATTTGTTCTAGACTGTGCATTTTCTAATGGTGGGAGGAAGGGAAACTATAGTCCATTATAGACAGAATTAACACAGACCTTGGTCTTTCACTATTTAAACTTCTCAACAAGAAGCTCTACACAGAGAATCCAAAATATTTCTTTTTTTTCCTTTCTATGTTTGAAGTCATTATATGACTGAAGATTTGTCTTAAATCAGATGAGTTTCTTCATTGCAGTCAAATGCAACAAAACCTGAAGTGAAACCTATTAATTTTGCAAGTTGATTTGTAGATCTTCCAATAATCCAGAACGAACCTGAAAACTTGGCCTGGATTTCACAGAATTTAAATACCTTGCAGTTTCAATAAAATATATTGTGACTGCCCAGAACTGAGAGACATTCTTTAGTCTATGAATCAGTTGGGCTTGCATAAGCTAGTTTTTCTCTTAGAGGAATTTCTTTTTAGGAAATTCTTTTAAAAGAGGTTAGCAAGCTATAAAATGAAGCTATATTTTTTCTGCCACTTTCTAGATTTATAAAAAGCATATTATTGGAACATAGAAATGCTTATGTATGCTCTATGATTGTTTTTATATTAGAGTGGGAAAGTTGAGGAGTTGCAGCAGAACTTGTATATTCCTGTGCATAAAATATTTATTGACCCAAACTCACTCCAACTTTCTCATATTATAATATGAAAGCACTGAATTCTAGAGTAATTTAATGCCTAGTCCAAGGTCTTATTACTAAGGGAACTGAAGCTAACACATAATTAATAACTTTTTTTGAGAAATAAGAAAAATGAATATCTAGCACCAACAGGTTGTGCTCTAACAATGAAATGAGGAAAAAATAAATATGCTGTAAGTTGATTTACCAAAAGACAAAAAAAAACCTGACTCAATTGATTTATTTCTCCCATGGAATCCATCAGTCATCTTTATGTCATGCACCTGTGGCTAAAGTAAGACTTGAGTAAGTGATATCCCAATTTTATGCAGTTAGAGTTCTGTTTTCTAAAGAATAGCAGAATATTTATTAGTTAGCCTCTATGTCTTAGTATTACATTCCTCAAAAGTTGAATTATTGATGTTAAGTCAGGGAAGACATTTTGGTAATTGCTGAAATCCTGAATGTATTAAGACTAACTGTCCCTGTGTTCTGCTGTGACACCAGCTGACAGTGATCAAATCTATAGAAGTAGGACACATTTCCATAACATGAATATTCAGGGTTGGTGATGCAAGAATTATTATTAAACCACTGGGAAGGAACACGTTCTCCTTATTATTTGATTGAATACTAAATGCTGCCTTTAAAAATAATTCTGTATGAATACATTGGTAATGAGGAAAGAGAGACGCATGAGGAAAATATATCATATATTTTCCTGTAGTACATAAGAAAAAATAAATTATGTTTAAAGTATATAACATGTCAAGAGGAACTATTTTGGAACCATGAGCTATAATTCTTCTAAATCTATCTTACATATCTAGAATTATAATATAATAGAAGTGAGGAAAGATTCTTATTTTTAGTTATCTATATAAAGATAAACATGATAAACATGTAAAGAAGCACACTTGCCCATTAATAAAGATTCTGAAAATAAGTCAAATATCTATTATAAGACACCCAAACAGTGTTAGATGTTGGCCCTGTTTGTCTCTTTTCTGAGTAAAAATATTTGCATTTCTGTAAATAACATAGTTTATACTTCCCAAACATCCCTAGAATCTCTAAGAATGCTGGATCTACAGCTGAAGTGCTTTCATATATAAAATGGTACTTTATGTCAGGCACCAGACACACCAAAAAATATGTCAAATAGAAAAGACAGCAAATTGATTTTATAAACTCATGCATTGAACATGAATTGAACTTATTTTACATGCCAGAAAGTGAATTAGGCACTGGTCTTATACAAATAGAATAAACACAGACTCATGATCTAAAGGGGGTACAAGCAAATATGGCATGTATTTTCAGCAGACAATAGTACATGGTGTATAATAAAGCAAAGCTCAAAGATGGCTATGTGCAAACTTCTTTCACAGTTTACTATTTTTCCATCATATTCCCTACATCTTCTCCCTGTCATGTGTAAGTGAGGCTTTACCTTAGATCATGAATCTACTTTTCTCTTCCTATTGCCTTGAATATTTTAGCTCGTTGGCTGCCATTCTTCAGCTGCTTCCACTAGTTAGAACCTTGGGCTTGAGTTTCCACTCATCTATTCTTCACACACTCCCTCACTGCCCCCAACCAAATTAAATTATCTAATGTTCTATTTTTAAAAAAAAAGTAATTTTGGCCCATATCCATTATTGCTCAGGGTTTACTACTGACTTTGAGCTCAGGAATCACTGGGGGGGTTGGAGACCATATTGATGCTGGGTATTGAACCCGGGTTAGCTGTGTGCAAGGCAAATGCCCTACCCACCATACTATCTCTCCAGCTCCTATCCAATACTCTACTAAAAGTTTTTTTAATTGAATGTCAGGGCCAAAGGGTATAGCAGGTAGGTGTTTGCCTTGCACATTCAGAACAATATACATGTTAATTTTTTATCATTCAGTCTTCATTCGCTAAGATATGGAGCAATCCATAGTTATTTGCACAAGTGTTTGTAAACCAATTCTGTAGTGAGAGCAAGACATATTTCTGAAATTGACCTTCACCACAAAAAATTCAGAAACCTGCAGATCGGTATTATTTATTCAAAAAGAGAAAGGTATTGTGTTCCCATTCCTGAATGGCTGGGTTGCAGGAGTGATAGCTGAACATCCCAGTGACTGAAATGACAACCTGAAGAGGGGTGCCTTTGACTGAAGAGACAGTGATCTTTAGGTCACAGAAGAGCAAGGCAGCAGACAGCAGGCAACTGCAGGGGAGGGAGGATGGGAGGGAAAGAGAGGAAGAGAGAGAGAGAGAGAGAGAGAGAGAGAGAAAGAGACACAGAGAGACAGAGAGACAGAGAAATAGAGAGACAGAGAGATAGAGAGACAGAGACACACAGAAAGAAGCTATTAAGGAATACTTCCTTTTTAGGATGGGATGACATTGTATATTGTCAGTCATTCTGCATCCTATCCAGAGAATTAGAGAACCTCTATGAAGCACTATGTTTAAACCCCACTGTTTAGTTTTATAAAAGGATTATCCTGGGGCTGGGGGAGATGGCATGAGGGTCAGGGTTCATGCTTTGTTATGTAAGGGATCCTTTAGTATCATTGGGATACCCCAGGGTCTCCCAAGCACACTTCCCAGAAAAGAGTGTCCTGGAGCACCTTTATTTTGCTTTGTTTGGCTTTAGTGATTTTTAACATTACTACAGGGATTTAAATATAATAGAATTTAGAAAATCTTTAGAAAAATGTTTTCTTTCTTTCATTGGAAAGTCATTGATGGAGGAAGCAATGTTGAAAAGAAAATTGTTGTTAAGTTTTACTTTATCAACAGGTCTCAAGTTAGAAGTGACAGAGCATTTTGACAAAAAGACACTGATGTAAGGTGTGTTGCCAAGGCAGAGATAGTGAGAAGATGTTGTGAGCTGAAGTATATTGTGTTGACTGGAAAAGGGTAAAGACATAGAAAACCATTTTCTTACTGGGCAAAGTTCCAGAAATAAAAACAAAAGAAACAAATTAAAAGTAACCATAACCAGGATCTTATTTCTATCTGCTACCCCTCAAACAGCAGGGGTGGAGGTAGGTCATGAGGATAAATGGCTGTTTTCCAAGGCATTGTGGGTGAGAGGGATGTGGAAATATGGAACTGGTGATTTCAGGGACAAGGAGATTCATTGTGAGTGGTTGAACAGATTGTACCTGGGTAGTTTTAAAACCAAATGGACAAACTGAAAGACCTCTCGAGAACAGAAAGTTAAAAACAAAGTCAGCAAAACAGAACTGGAATGGAACAAACAATGGTGTAGCAATGAGACAAAAAAAAATTTTAAAAATTGAAAACAAAGTTGGTGGGGAAGCAGCAGGCACTGGTATTGGGGGGATTCTAGGATGACTTCCAGAGGGTAAAGTTGTGCCAACAATGCTTGATGATAAATCAAGTATTTTATCAGGGAGGTTTGGTGCTTCCCCTAGTAACCCACCCCCAGAGCTGCTGTTCCATATAAAACTGGCTTCTTTGTACCAGGAGTTTTCAAATTTGTTTTGGAGACAGTCCTGCCTTCTGGGTAAACAGAGCCATGATATCAGGGCAAATAGTGGCCCATCGAAAGCGATTCCATGATAATTGCTGTTGCTCACATTGTTTTGGTCTAGTTTTCTATAGGTTGGGGCCCCCTTTTCTCGCTTTCCAAAGAATGGAAATTATAATTATGTATTTCATTTTTTTTTGTGTTATTATGAGTGATAATAAACTCATTGCCAGTACATTAGGGGATTTCAAGAAAATTATCTGTCAGCATTTGTTCCTTGATGTTCAAATTAGGTAGCCTTATTATAAGGACAATGCACCAAAAGCATTATATATTTTAATTATCTAGCATAATTAAATGACTATTTCCACCCTCAACAAAATAAGCAAAATAGAATACTGTTATATTTTTGCTATAAGTGTAGTGACAACATCTAGAAACTTAAAATAGCTTATTGTTTTTTAAATGACAGAATTCAATTTTTTTGTCCTGAACTGGAGTTTTAATTTTCTGTCTAGTGTGGAGAAGCTAAATCATTAATTTAGAGTTGGAAAAATTCAGTTAGAAATAAGGAATTTTCCATGGCTAACATTTTTGTAGTGTGTCTCAGTGCAGAGCCTATTTATCTAAGGAAATATGAAGAATGCCAGCAAGAAGACGGACTAGGTAAGGGGGAAAGGCAGGCAGACAAAGAACCGACACACTTTTGCAATTATTATTGAGGGAATGCCGTAATTAAAAATTAATTCTTGGGTGTGACTCAAGTCGTAGATCACAGGCCTTATATATTCAAGGTCCTGGTCTTTTTCCTCAGTATTACATGATCCTTAAACACCACTTGGAGTGATATTAATTGCCCTAACATTGCCAGGTGAGACATCTACAGGTCACAATAACAGCAACAATAACTTTTTTGTAACTGAATCACCATGAGATCCAGAGTTATAAAGTTGTTAGTGATTTTGTTTCTGTCATACAAAGCAACAATAATTCTTAAGATAACTATCTGGATTCTCCCTGGCAAATATCTACTATAAATCTACTTTTTTCCTGTGGTCAGAGAGATAGAACAGCAGGTAAGGTGACATCAGTTTGATCCCTGGCATCATGTATGGTCCCCAGAGCATTACCAAACATGATCCTTGAGCAGACAGCCAGGAATAAGCCCTGAACATTACTCAATATTGCGTCCAAACCAGAAAAGATCTACTTGCACCTTGCTTCTTGACCCTACTTCCCTTTTGGTATGGTACTAACACATAGGGGCAATTCAATAAGAGCAAAGTCAAGATCTAAATAGGAGAAAATATCTTTGGAGGGATTTGTGTCTTGTCTGCACACAATTGTCAGTTGACATTTGATGAGAATTGCTCCTCATGCTGATCTTTGGAAATTCAGATGAGTGAATTCAACGATTTTGTGAATTCAAATGCTTTGGCCCAAACATGAATAGGATTATTTTGGACCAGTGACATTTTCATTTTCTTCTTAGATTAGTTTGCTAGGGACAGTACAATAAATATAAAACTGGGTGACAAACAACAAAAAGGTATTTCCTTCCAATTCTGAAGGCCCAGGAATATGATGTCAAGGGGTCAGCAGGTTTGGTTTCAGTTTCTGCTGAAGCTCCTGAGCTAGCATGTGGCCTTCTTTTTACTGTGTGATCTCACGTGGAAGCACACAAACATCAGGTGTCTTTCCCTTGACCCGCCCATGTGACCTCATCTAGCTTTAATAACCTCTGTACCAACCATATCTCCAAATATAGTTGCATGATTGTAGATGAGTTAAGAATGCTAAAATTTGGGGGACACAATTTAGTCCATAACCCGCGCCATTCAACTTCTTTTCTGCTGTAGAACAAGAAACATGTAGCATGAGCAAAAGAAGTGACTGATATTTTAAAAGCTAATAATATGGCTACACTTAGTTATTGATATTTTATTATCCAGTCTATTCAGATTTTTGTTTTGCTTTTTTTGGGCCACACCCAGCGATGCTCAGAGGTTACTCCTGGCTCTGCACTCAGGAATTACTCCTGGAGGTACTCGGGGGACCCTATAGGATGCCAGGGTTCAAACCCGGGTCGGCTTCACACAAAGCATATACCCTATCCATTATGCTACTCTCCAGCCCTTAGTCTATTCAGATTTTGCTGGTTGATTTTCTCTGAGTTAAATAGCAGCATCTTGTTCTGTTAGGACAATTTAGTATGATCTGTTTTTATGTCTCTTAGTATGTCTTTTCTCCAATGCACTTGCTAAGGAATACCAGACTAATGAGAATTGAGGGTTGAAGTTGTAAGGTTAGAGATATCAAGTGGCATTGCAACTGACGTTAACTACCATTTATGGAGTACCCTCAGTGCCCATCTGTAGAGATGAAGTTTGAAATAAGATACTTTGTCCCACATGATAGCCCAGGAAGAGTAAATCCTAGGCAGGAGAAAGAACTTGGGTTGATATAGCAGGGAAGAATGAGAAAATGACCAGAGAGGAAAGCTTAAGGAGTCATAGCAAGAAAGTGGAGGAATTTTTGTCTGATGGTATGGTCAGCTTAACAGCTGCTGAGTTATTTCCCTGTTGTCTCCTAAAGAGCAATTTGGAATTACACTTCCCTGCCTTCTTCCCTGCCTCATGAGTGATCATGAGATTTGCTGTAGTCATTAAAATTGAGTAAAATCTTCTATATCGAAAATTCCAGAGCTAGTGGTAATTTACGACCCTTTACTTTTCTTATTGTTAAAATGTTTAGCAGCTTTCCAGATAGTGACTGCAGGATTAGCCAGGGCTTTGAATGAGGGCAGTGCAGAGCTTACTCAAGTGATCTAGCATGAGGAAAAAAATAAACCTTGATTTCCTTTTTGAGCCACTGAGATTTTAGGGTGGATTTTTAGAGTAGCACAAGAAAATCTATTTGAATTGTGTGGCTTATGCTTTTTTGAAGAGCAAGTAGGGAAATACTTCTAAGCTCAGTTCTGAAGTGAAATTACTTAAAACTGAATTTAGCTTATCAATTTTACCAATTTTGCATAATTAGTTGAAAGCAGAAGAAAGTGCTGACATGTTTATTTATTTTAGAGTTTGAATTTTTCTTCACATAGAAACACTAGTGACTTATGGTTAATATGAGTACAAAATAATTTCTTAATATATGCAAAATATGTATGTGGTGCTGAATGATTTTTAAAGGTAGTGTAGAAGCACACCTTTGCTTAAAGATGCCTTTATTGTTAATAAACTATTGTGGAATATCCTACTTTAAGATAGCCATAATAAAACACAAAACAGAATATGGAGAAATACAAAGTGAGGGAAGAACTTGTGGATTCCTGTAAATCTCAAGACTTGCTTTTCTTTCAGATATTAGGACATTTTTAGTTAGGAATTTAGATATAAAGACGTATGATAGATGACCATATCTCAACTTAAGATAAAACTATGTGAGTGCTAGGGATTTCATTTTGAGCAGATAATTAGTGCTCAGTTAACAATATAACAGCATAGGTCTGTACATACACATATGTATGTGGTTATGGATATTGTTTATGCATATTTTGAAAGTTCTAGGCACTCTATTTTTTATTTTATCATCATGAAATACAGTTACAAGTTCATGATTGGGTTTTAGTTGTACAATGTTCCAACACTTATCCCTCCAGGAGTGTCCATTTTCCACCACCTAAGTCTCCCTTTCCTCTCCTGCTGTCCTCTCTCCTCCTCTTAGCCTGTCTCTATGGCAATCATTTTCCTTCTTTCTGCCTCCCTCTCTCCCTCCCTACCTCCTTCTCTTTCTCCCTCCCTCTCTCTCTGTCTTTTCTCGCTCCCCACCATTGGGCATTATGGGGTTATCATGCAATACAGCCACTGAGTGGTTATCATATTTGTTCCTTTACCTACTTTCAGCACTCAGTTTTTATCTAGAGTGATCACTTACAACTTTCTTTGTCATAGTTCTCCCTTTCCTGTCCCAAATGTCTTTTTTCCAAGCACTTGAAGCATACTTCCAATTATGGATCAATCCTTCTGGCCCTGGTTTCTACTGTCCTTTGGTATTGTTTTCATACTGTGTTTTTTTTTACACCCCACAAATGAATGCAATCATTTTATGTCTGTCCCTCTCTTGTTGATTTATTTCACTCAGCATGATACTCTCTATGTTCATCCATTTATAAGTGAATTTCATGACTTCATTTTTCCCAGTAGCTGCATAGTATTCCATGGTGTAGATGTACATGGTTTCTTAAACTAGTCATCTGTTCTTGAGCACTCGGGTTGTTTTAAGATTCTGGCTATTGTGAATAGTGCTGTAATAAACAAACAAGTGCATATGGCATTTCTGCTTTGTGCTTTTAAAACACTGAGTATATTACCAGAAGTGGTATTGCTGGGTCATAAGGAAAATCAATTTCTAGCTTTTTGAGGAATGCCCATATTGTTCTCCTAAAAGACATCACGCCAGTCAACATTCTCAGCAACAGTGAAGGAGAGAGTCCATTACTCTCCCATACCAGCACTGGTTGTTCTTGTTCTTTTGACTGTGTGACAATCTCTGTGGTGTGAGATGATATCTCCTTGTTTTGATTTGCATCTCCCTGATGATTAGCGATGCCTGTCTTCCCTTTTGGTGGGTTCCCAGACTTCTGGCTGGGGGAGGCTTGGGTCCTCCCTGGGTAGACACCATTTCTAATAAGGATTTACTAGTAAGATAAATTTTGATCAATATTTCACTTTAAGTGAAAAGCTGCAATAAACAGGAGAAGGGAATTCTTTCGCCTTGAACACAGTCATCACTCAGATATGCTTATAGATTTTAAATTTTTTAGATGCTCAAAAACAAAAAAGGAAAGTGTGCATCTCATTTTATACTTCGAATTTTCCTTACCTCTGATGAAACTATAGGCCAAGATATTGTTATAACTTTGAGCCTCAGTTCTATTTTGGACTGATTGTTTTTGGTTGGTACAGGGGCCATTACTTGAGCTGGAATTCATAATAATAATTGTTAAAAATTGGGAAAATAATTAGCCTGCTTATTTGAAAACATATTTTACATAATTTTTAAGTATTTCATATAGGTACAAAAATTATGAAAATTATATGAATAACAGTACAGAATAAAAACAACTGCATATCCTTCATTTTATTTTTTCAGTGAGGAGGTTGGTGTTTGGCCTCATCCAGGCTTAGTGGAAGTTCAATGTTATTAAAATAGAAACCAAACAAAGCATGAATGAATGAGCATGTATTGAAAATCCAACTCAAATGATCTCAAAACAGTGTTTAACGTACTTGACCTGGTATATGAAATCCAAAGCTGTTGTATGTAAAATTGAGTTGCCTGAGCAGGTGTTCTTTGCACTCTTCTTTCATGAGTATGGTTCATCCTCAACTTTAAATCAATTGACTATAAAGGAGATTCTGACTTTAAAATCATCTAATCATCTTTTTTTTCTGAGAAAAAAAAAAGGGAAATGGTTGTGTACTCTGGTAATCTGACACACTAAAGACTCCACTTAAAAAACCTTATAGAAACAATAAGCTTTGAAATAAAGTATCAGGCTACAAATTGACACCCCTACCTATTGCATTTCTATAGACAAATAACGAACTAGAAGAGAAAGAAATAAAAAAGACAAGACCATTTAAAATAATGTTCCAAATCATCAAATCAGTTTGAACAAGAAATGTAAAAGACTCATATCAAAGGCTCTGTTCTTAAAAGAAATATTGAAAAATTTCTATTGCAAGTTATTTTAAGAGGAATACCAGAAATGGAAAAATATTCCTTGCCCATGGATTGAAAGAATTAATATTATCCAATTGACTATCATACCCAAAGCATTGTCTAGAATCAGTGCAGTTCCCACCAAAAATCCAATGACAGTCTTTAAACACTCACACAATATTGAAATTTGTATGCAATATTGAAATTCCTACAATAGCCAAAACTTCTTTGAATAAAATGAAAGAAGGAATGTTTTTGTTTGAGTTAAGCTATGAAGTTTGCACAGGAGTTGATTTATAACTGTTTGTGGAAGACTTACCTTGTAGAAAAAAGATTTTAATAACAACTAATTATAATAACAACTAATTATAACCAGAGAACAATAATATCAATAGAATTGGCTTGTATAATTGAAACAATCTATTTTAATTTCATTGCTAATGGTAAAATTTTACTATAGTTGCATTAATATATTATTTTTGTGTAGAAATTTTTAAGAGATTTGGTCTGGAAAGTTAGTACAGTAGGTGAGGTGATTGTCTAGCATGTATCTGACTGGGTTCTATCTAGGCCACAAATATGGTCCTCTCTCAAGAGTAGTTCCTGAGCACAGAGCAAAGAGAGTAAATTCTGAATGTCACAGGACTTGGCTTAAAAACATGCAGACAATGACAATCCAGGAGATAGGAAAGAATATTCACCCAATACCCATCTGATAAGGGGTTGTAAAGAACTTTACAAGAAGAAAACAGCAAACCCCATCAAAAAATGGAGAGAAGAAATGAACAGAAATTTCGACAAGGGAAGAAATTCAAATGGCAAAAGACATATGAAAAAATGCTCATCATCACTAATCATCAGAGAGATGCTAATCTCATACCACAGAGACTGGTGCATATCCAAAAGAGCAAGAACAACAAGTGCTAGCTTGGATGAAGGGAAAAGGGGACTCTCATGCATTGTTGTGGGAAAGTCAACTGGTACAGCCCGTTTGGAAAAAAAACATGGACATTCCTCCAAAGACTAGACATTGAGCTCCATTTGACCCAGCCATAGCACTCCTTGGGAATACACCCTGGGAAGTAAAAACACACAGCGATAACACCATCTGCACTTCTATGTTCATAGCAGCACTATTCACAATAGCCAGAATCTGGTACAACCAGTATGCCCAAGAACAGATGACTGGATAAAGAAACTTTGGTACATCTACACAATGGAATACTGTGCAGCTATTAGGAAAAATGAAATTATGAAATTTGCCTATAAAAGGATGGACATGGAGAGGATCATGTTGAGTGAAATTAGCCAGCAGACTGCATTTATCTGCATAACATAAATACATATGTACATATTATGATACCAATATCTAAGGTCAAGTGAAACATATATCAGGAGGTCTTGTCAAAGGTGGAAGTTATCACAAATGTGGGAGTCAGAGGCTAGGTAAGACAGAAAATTGAACAATGTGCTAAGAATTGTCGAGGGTACTAATGCCAACCTAGAACTGAGCATTAGAGGCAAAAGATACACATTCCAACCCTTTAATGTATGTTCTGTAATCCATAGTCTGGAGGGAAAGGAAAAGAGAAAGAGAGAGAAATGGAAAGAAATAAAGAACCTGCCATGGAGGAGGGCTGGGGGAGGGGGAGGGAACCGGGATGTTGGTGGTGGGAGATGGGCACTGGTGGAGGGATGGGTGCTGGAACACTGTATGACCAAAACCCAAATATGAAATTTTTAATTGTATATCTTTGTAATTGTAAAAAATAAAAAAAATTAAAAAGAAAGCAAGGGGAATTAAAAAATAAAAGAGTGACTATTAAAAAAAAAGAAACAGTGACTAAGATACAAAGGCAGTCCACAGAATGGGAAAGAATATTCACCCAATACCCATCTGATAAGGGGTTAACATCCAGGATATATCAGGCACTGGTACAGCTATATAAGAAGAAAACAACCCCATAAAAATGGGGAGAAGAGATGAACAGAAACTTTGACAAGGAAGAAATCCGAATGGCCAAAAAGGCATATGAAAAAATGCTCATTATCACTAATCATCAGAGAGATGCCAATCAAAACAACAATGAGATATCACCTCACACCACAGAGACTGGCCCATATTCAAAAGTGTAAAAGCAACAAGTGCTGGCATGGATGTGGGGAAAAGGGGACTCTCATACATTGTTGGTGGGAATGTCGACTTGCACAACCTTTCTGGAAAACAATATGGACATTCCTCCAAAGACTAGAAATTGAGCTCCCTTTTGACCTAACCGTACAACTCCTGGGAATATACCCTGGGAAGCCAAAAACGCACAGTGGAAACACAATCCGCACTTTTATTTTCATAGCAGCACTATTCACAATAGCCAGAACCTGGAAACAACCAGCATGCCCGAGAACTGATGACTGGATAAAAGAAGCTTTGGTACATCTACACAATGGAATACTATGCAGCTGTTAGGAAAAATGAAGTTATGAAATTTGCCTATAAATGGATGGACATGGAAAGGATCATGTTGAGTGAAATTAGTCAGAAGGAAGGAGAGAGACATAGTATGACTGCATTTATTTGCATGACATAAATATATCAGGTGGTCTTACCAAAAGTGGAAATCACATAGACGTGAGGGAGTCAGAGTTTAGGTAAGACAGAGAAGGGAAACATGTGTGAATAAATGTAAAAAAACTGATACCAGCATAGAACTGAGCATTAAATACAGGCAAAAAAATGCACATGATGGCTTCCAAGTGTATGTAGTGCAACCCACAATGTGTAGGAGAAGGGAAGGAGAGAGGGAGAAAGAAAAAGAGATAAAGAACCTGCCATTTAGGAGGCTATGGGAGGGGGAGGGAATTGGGGGACATTGGTGGTGGGAAATGGGCACTGGTGGAGGGTGGGTGCTGGAACACTATGTGACCGAAACCTCCAAAAATGAACAACGTTGTAATTGTATATCTCACGGTGGTATAATAAAATGTTTAATTAAAAAAAAGAAATTAGCCAGCAGAAAAGGAAAGATATAGAATGACTGCATTTATTTGCATGACATAAATCATAAATATATATACATATATACATATTAATATACCTATATCCAAAGTCAGGCGAAGTATGGATCGGGAGGTCTTGTCAAGGTGGAATTACCACAAACGTGTGGGAGTCAGAGGTTAGGTAAGAAAGAGAAGGGAACAGTGTGATAATAATTGTCAAAAGTGCTAATAACAACCTAGAACTGAGCATTAAATACAGTCAAAAGATACACATAACCTCTAAGTGTATGTATTACAATCCACAATAGGTAAGAGAAGGAAGAGAGAAAGGGAGAGAGAGAGAGAAAGAGAAAGAGAGAAAAGAGATAAGGAACCTGCCATAGAGACAGGCTGCTGGAGGGAAGGGGAATCGGGGACATTGTTGGTGGGGAAATGGGCACTGGCGGGAGGGATGGATGCTGGAACACTGTATGACCGAAACCCAAACATGAAGATCTTT
>JAJIBD010022408.1:0-12767 GCA_021461705.1 Cryptotis parvus
TCAAATACCTAGGAATCCCAACTTACCCAAGTATGTCAGGACCTGTACAAAGAAAACTACAAGACACTGCTCCAAGAGATAAGAGGAAAGGAAATGGAAACACATTCCCTGTTCTGGATAAGGAGAGAATCCCAGCATTGTCAAAATGGTAATGAGCTTCCCTAGGAAGCTCTCTACAGATTCAATGCAGTCCCTATGAGGATACCGATGACATTCTTCAAAAAATTGACCAAACACTCCTGAAATTTGTATGGAACAATAAACCCCCAAGGATAGCTAAAGCAATCCTCGGGAAAAGAAGATGGGAGGCATACACCTTTTCCCAACTTCAAACTTGTACTACAAGGCAGTAGTAATTAAAACAGCATGGTATTGGAATAAAAACAGACCTGTGGACCTATGGAATAGAATTGAGTATCCTGACACCCAACCTCAAACACATGATCATTTAATCTTTGATAAAGGTGCAATGAGTCTAAAATGGAAGTAAGGAAAGCCTCTTCAACAAGTGGTGTTAGGAGAAAACTGGGCAGCGACATGTAAAAAAATGAATTTGGACCTGTGACTAACACCATGCACAAAAATCAGATCAAAATGGATTAAAGATCTCAATATCAGACTTGAATCCACAAAAAGTACATTGAAGAAAATATAGGAAAAACCCTCCACGACATTGAAGCTAAAGGCATCTTCAAAGGTGAAACATCACTAACAAAGCAAACTAGAGAAGAAAGGATAAACATATGGGACTACATGAAACTAAAAAGCTTCTGCACCCCCAAAAAAACAGTGACTAAGATACAAAAGCAGTCCACAGAATGGGAAAGAATATTCACCCAATACCCATCTGATAAAGGGGTTAATATCCAGGATATATCAGGCACTGGTAGAACTTTACAAGAAGAAAACAAACAACCCCATCAAAAAATGGGGAGAAGAAATGAACAGAAACTTCAGCAAGGAAGAAATTCGAATGGCCAAAAACATATGAAAAAATGCTCATCATCACTAATCATCAGAGAGATGCAAATCAAAACAACAATGAGATACCACTTTACACCACAGAGACTGGCACATATTCAAAAGCCAAGAACAACAAGTGCTGGCGTGGATGTGGGGAAAAGGGGACACTCATCCATTGTTGAAGTGGGAATGCCGGCTGGTACAGCCACTTTCTGGAAAACAATATGGACTTTCCTCCAAAGACTAGAAATTGAACTCCCATTTTGACCCAGCCATACCACTCCTGGGAATCTACTCTGGGAAACCCAAAAATACCAAGCGGAGACACTCATCCCTACTTTTATGTTCATAGCAGCATTATTCACAATAGCCAGAATCTGGAAGCAACCAGAGTGCCGAAAATCGATGACTGGATAAAAAAGCTTTGGTACATCTACACAATGGAATACTATGCAGCTGTTAGGGAAAAATGAAGTTATAAAATTTGCCTATAAATGGATGGACATGGAGAAGATTATGTTGACCGAGTGAAATTAGCCAGAAGGGAGAGACAGATACAGAATGACTGCATTTATTTGCATGGCATAAATATATATGTACATATTATGATACCAATATCCAAGGTCAAATGTGAAACATATATCAAGGAGGTCTTGTCCAAGGTGGAAATTATCACAAACGTGTGGGAGTCAGGGTTAGGTAAGACAGAAAATGGAACAGTGTGCTAATAATTGTCGAGGTACTAATGCCAACCTAAGAACTGAGCATTAAATAGAGGCAAAAGGATACACATGACAACCTTTTGTGTATGTTCTGTAATCCATAGTCTGGAAGGAAAGGAAAAGAGAAGAGAGAGAGAAAGGGAAAGAAATAAAGAACCTGCCATGGAGCAGGGCTGGGGAGGGGAGGGAACCGGGGGATGTTGGTGGTGGGAGATGGGCACTGGTGGAGGGGCCCAGGGTGCTGAAACACTGTATGACCAAAACCCAAACCCATAGACTTTTTTTTTTCAGTTTTAAAGACTTTTTAATATGCAGGTTTCTGATATACAATCCAAGAACAGGAAAAACTCCAGACTCTGGGTTCCCAGCTAGGCCCCCAGCCTTGTAAATAAGATGGCTGCCACCACATGTTGAAGCCCAACAGAAGATATAGGAGAGAGGATGGAGGAGGAAATGCCAAGGGGAAGCCAAAATGGCAAAGCCCCTTCTGCCCGTAATCTAAACTTCTTTTATTTTATTTTATTTTATTATTATTATTATTTTTAATTAAAGAGTTCATGTTTGGGTTTTGGTCATGGTGTTTGTCACCGTCCCTCCACCGGTGCCCATCTCCATACAAATAAAGATGCACAATTAAAAAGTTCATGTTTGGGTTTGGTCATACGGTGTTTCAGCGCGCCGTCCCTCCACCAGTGCCCATCTCTACCACCAGCGTCGGTTCCCTCCCCCTTCCCAGCCCTGCTCCATGGCAGGTTCTTTATTTCTTTGCCTTTCTCTCTCTTTCTCTTTTTCCTTACTTGAACTTTTGGTGTATATCTTTCTATTTGTATGGAGATGAGCTGTGGAAAAGACGATACTATTTGTGACCAAACAAGCATATTTTTAATATCTTTATTTATATATCTCACGGTGGTATAATAAAATACTTAAAATAAAAAATAAAAACTTCAACAATAAAAAAAAATAATTCCCTGAGTACAAATCTTTGCTTTTCGCATAACTGTGTGATTTAAGTTTTCTGGCTGTATCATAAAGCAATTATATAACTATTAATTATTACCTTCATCAACAATATTATTACTGTCATCATTGATGATAATAATTGTGTATAGCTAAAATAAATTATAGATTTCTTTTATGTAGTATATGCTTGTAAGAGTGATGAACTCACATTCTAATCGAAATTGCCTCTGAACTGGAGTGGTTTGTTTTAAGAGAAAAGACTCCTCAATCTTGCTTTACGTGAGATTATGAAATCTGTCTTGATGAATATTTTTTAACTTTATGGTCAGTAATTATGCAAAGCTCTAAAGCTTTTTACAAAATCACTAACCATATTAATCTTTACCATTGAATCAAAGTAGAGTCCAAATTGATTTTGCAAAATTCAAATTAATATTTATTGTTTTTCTTACATTTATTATTTTCTCTCTCACACACAAATTCTCTCTCCCTCTCTTCCTCCCTTCCTCCCTCTCTCTCTCCCTCTCTCTCTCTCTCTGTCTTTCTTTCTTTCCACATAGACGTGACCATAATGGAGTCATGTCACTTTGAGTAAACTTCTTTGTGGTTTAATTCTTCAATAATACCAGAAAATGTACATGTTTCTTTATGGCTCAGAATGTTGGAAATATTTGTTTCTTAGCGCTATATATTGTAAACTATTTCCTGTGAAGCTAATAATTAAATTTCTAGTTGTTGGGATTATACTAGGAAGCTTTTTCATGTGGAATAGTCTAAAATAGCCTCACAACTGCAACCCCTGTCTACCTCAATAATTACTATTCTTTGATATGTATAAGTAGATAATTAATTATACTGGCCAGAACCCAACAATGAAATGTCACAAAAGAGATTAGTGGAACACAGAAACAAAGGCAAACACAAGAGCATCTCTGCAAGAAATGATACAATAAAATGTCAGCAAATAGATCGTAGCAGCTGGCTATGTTTTGATAGTAGGGATTACTGAAGCCTGAAGGGTAGGCAGTGCTGCTGAGAAAACTGAGCAAGTCAGACAGGGGTTTAGGCTGGTAGGGATGCAAAGCCCCCAGCGATCTAGGACAGTGTTTTGAGATTAGGGTCATAAAGCCAAATTTTATGTAAGGTGACTGAATGCCAAACCACTGATTTGTGACATATAGGTTTTTCTTTTTGGAGTCATACCGGAGATGCTCTTAGTTACTCCTGGCTCTACAATAGAGAATTACTCCTGGCAGTGCTCAGGGGGGACTCATATGGATTGCTGGGGATTGAACCTGGAGTAAGTCTGCGGCAGGAAAATGCCCTACCCGCTGGACTATCTTTTCCGGCCCCAGACATATAGGTCTTTTGCTAGAACTGGAGCAAGCATTTGAGGAACATTAATTTCGGAATCAGTGGGATGCATGCTCAGTGATTTGAGTATGTTCCTGTTGTCTCTAAGCTTTGGATAAGAAAATGTTGTGCCATTAGGTAAAGATCAGCATAGTAAAGTATTTGTGGACTGAATAGACTGGTTTGGAGCATGGCTGAACTGCTGAATTAAATGGCAAAGTGGTTTATTAACTAATCCAGAATCTTAAATTGTTACAATTCACAGTTTTTCAGCTAGAGTATATGCTCTTCTACCTGACTCAGACATCTGCTAATCTTGCCAGTGTCTGAAGACACTTTTGTTTGTGTTGGCAGGGAGGATGGAAGGAAAATGTTTTATTCATGTGGCAGGTAAAGGGGTCAGAATACTATTAAATATTCTACAATTTGTAGAATTGTATAATCAAATGTGTGGTGCCAAAGTGAAGCTAAATGAATTATCTCATTATTTTTGTTTCATAACACAAGGATAATTCTATTGTGGACATATTTCTATGATAATTAAAATTCACCATATACAACCCGAGAAATACACTTTCCAGTAGCAGAAAAAATTCCAAAATTATATTAGGGCTCCCAAGATTCTTGCATTGTGTCCTCTATGCATTTGTTCTAGACTGTGCATTTTCTAATGGTGGGAGGGGAGGAAGCTATAGTCCATTATAGACATAATTAACACAGACCTTGGTCTTTCACCTATTTAAACTTCTCAACAAGCTCTGCACAGAGAATCCAAAATATTTCTTTTTTTTTTCCTTTCTATGTTTTGGAAGTCATTATATGACTGAAGATTTGTCTTAAATCAGATGAGTTTCTTCATTGCAGTCAAATAACAAAACCTGAAGTGAAACCTATTAATTTTGCAAGGATTGATTTGTAGATCTTCCAATAATCAGAACGAACCACAGAAAACTTGGCCTGGATTTCACCAAATTCTAAATACCTTGCAGTTTCAATTAAATATATTGTGACTGCCTAGAACTTGAAGACATTCTTTAGTCTATGAATCAGTTGAGCATAAGCTAGTTTTTCTCTTAGAGAATTTCTTTTAGGAAATTCTTCTTTTAAAGGTTAGCAAGCTATAAAATGAAGCTTATATTTTTTCTGCCACTTTCTAGATTTATAAAAGCATATTATTGGAACATAGAAATGTATGTGCTCTATGATTGTTTTTATATTAGAGAATTAAAGGAAAGTTGAGGGATTACGCTTAGAACTTTGTATATTCACATGCATAAAATATTTGTGACCCAAACTCACTCCAGCTTTCTCATATTATAATATGAAAGCATACTGAATTCTAGAGTAATTTAATGCCTAGTCCAAGGTCTTATTACTATGGAAACTGAAGCTAACACATAATTAATAACTTTTTTGAGGTAATAAGAAAAATGAATATCTAGCACCAACAGGTTGTGCTCTAACAATGAAATGAGGAAAAAATAAATATGCTGTAAGTTGATTCCAAAAGACAAAAAAAACCTGACTCAATTGATTTATTTCTCCCTTGGAATCCATCAGTCATCTTTATGTCATGCACCTGTGCCTAAAGTAAGACTTGAGTAAGTGATATCCCAATTTTATGCAGTTAGAGTTCTGTTTCTAAAGAATAGCAGAATTTTTATTAGTTAGCCTCTATGTCTTAGTATTACATTTCCTCAAAAAGTTGAATTATTGATGTTAAGTCAGGGAAGACATTTTGGTAATTGCTGAAATCCTGAATGTATTAAGACTAACTGTCCCTGTGTTCTGCTGTGACACCAGCTGACAGTGATCAAATCTATAGAAGTAGGGACACATTTCCATAACATGAATATTCAGGGTTGGTGATGCAAGAATTATTATTAAACCACTGGGAAGGAACACGCTCTCCTTATTATTTGATTGAATACTAAATGCTGCCTTTAAAAATAATTCTGTATGAATACATTGGTAATGAGGAAAGAGAGACGCATGAGGAAAATATATCATATATTTTCCTGTAGTCATAAGAAAAAATAAATTATGTTTTTTAAAGTATATAACATGTCAAGAGGAACTATTTTGGAACCATGAGCTATAATTCTTCTAAATCTATCTTACATATCTAGAATTATAATATAATAGAAGTGAGGAAAGATTCTAATTTTTAGTTATCTATATAAAGATAAACATGATAAACATGTAAAGAAGCACACTTGCCCATTAATAAAGATTCTGAAATAAGTCAAATATCTATTATAAGACACCCAAACAGTGCTTGGATGTTGGCCCTGTTTGTCTCACTTCTGGTAAAAAATATTTGCATTTCTGTAAATAACATAGTTTATACTTCCCAAACATCCCTAGAATCTCTAAGAATGCTGGATCTACAGCTGAAGTGCTTTCATATATAAAATGGTACTTTATGTCAGGCACCAGACACACCAAAAATATGTCAAATAGAAAAAAGACAGCAAATTGATTTTATAAACTCATGCATTGTAACATGAATTGAACTTATTTTACATGCCAGAAAGTGAATTAGGCACTGGTCTTATACAAATAGAATAAACACAGACTCATGATCTAAAGGGGGTACAAGCAAATATGGCATGTATTTTCAGCAGACAATAGTACATGGTGTATAATAAAGCAAAGCTCAAAGATGGCTATGTGCAAACTTCTTCACAGTTTACTATTTTTCCATCATATTCCTACATCTTCTCCTGTCATGTGTAAGTGAGGCTTTACCTTAGATCATGAATCTACTTTTCTCTTCCTATTGCCTTGAATATTTTAGCTCGTTGGCTGCCATTCTTCAGCTGCTCCACTAAAGTTAGAACCTTGGGCTTGAGTTTCCACTCATCTATTCTTCACACACTCCTCACTGCCCCCCACCAAATTAAATTATCTAATGTTCTATTTTTAAAAAAAAGTAATTTTGGCCCATATCCATTATTGCTCAGGGTTTACTACTGACTTTGAGCTCAGGAATCACTGGGGTTGGAGACCATATTGATGCTGGGTATTGAACCCAAGTTAGCTGTGTGCAAGGCAAATGCCCTACCCACCATACTATCTCTCCAGCTCCTATCCAATACTCTACTAAAAGTTTTTTAATTGGAATGTCAGGGCCAAAGGGTATAGCAGGTAGGTGTTTGCCTTGCACATTCAGAACAATATACATGTTAATTTTTTTATCATTCAGTCTTCATTCCGCTAAGATATGGAGCAATCCATAGTTATTTGCACAAGTGTTTGTAAACCAATTCTGTAGTGAGAGCAAGACATATTTCTGAAATTGACCTTCACCACAAAAATTCAGAAACCTGCAGATCGGGTATTATTTATTCAAAAAGAGAAAGGTATTGTGTTCCCATTCCTGAATGGCTGGGTTGCAGGAGTGATAGCTGAACATCCCAGTGACTGAAATGACAACCTGAAGAGGGGGTGCCTTTGACTGAAGAGACAGTGATCTTTAGGTCACAGAAGAGATAAGGCAGCAGACAGCAGGCAACTGCAGGAGGGGAGGATGGGAGGGAAAGAGAGGAAGAGAGAGAGAGAGAGAGAGAGAGAGAGAGAGAAAGAGACACAGAGAGACAGAGAGACAGAGAAATAGAGAGACAGAGAGATAGAGAGACAGAGACACAGAGAAAGAAGCTATTAAGGAATACTTCCTTTTTAGGAATGGGGATGACATTGTATATTGTCAGTCATTCTGCATCCTATCCAGAGAATTAGAGAACCTCTATGAAGCACTCATGTTTAAACCCCACTGTTTAGTTTTATAAAAGGATTATCCTGGGGCTGGGGAGATGGCATGAGGGTCAGGGTTCATGCTTTGTTATGTAAGGGATCCTTTAGTATCATTGGGATACCCCAGGGTCTCCCAAGCACACTTCCCAGAAAAGAGTGTCCTGGAGCACCCTTTATTTTGCTTTGTTTGGCTTTAGTGATTTTTAACATTACTACAGGGATTTAAATATAATAGAATTTAGAAAATCTTTAGAAAAAACGTTTTCTTTCTTTCATTGGAAAGTCATTGATGGAGGAAGCAATGTTGAAAAGAAAATTGTTGTTAAGTTTTACTTTATCAACAGGTCTCAAGTTAGAAGTGACAGAGCATTTTGACAAAAGACACTGATAGGTGTGTTGCCAAGGCAGAGATAGTGAGAAGATGTTGTGAGCTGAAGTATATTGTGTTGACTGGAAAAGGGTAAAAGACATAGAAAACCATTTTCTTACTGGGCAAAGTTCCAGAAATAAAAACAAAAGAAACAAATTAAAAGTAACCATAACCAGGATCTTATTTCTATCTGCAACCCTCAAACAGCAGGGGTGGAGGTAGGTCATGAGGATAAATGGCTGTTTTCCAAGGCATTGTGGGTGAGAGGGGATGTGGAAATATGGAACTGGTGATTTCAGGGACAAGGAGATTCATTGTGAGTGGTTGAACAGATTGTACCTGGGTAGTTTTAAAACCAAATGGACAAACTGAAAGACCTCTCGAGAACAGAAAGTTAAAAACAAAGTCAGCAAAACAGAACTGAATGGAACAAACAATGGGTGTGTACAATGAGACAAAAAAATTTTAAAAATTGAAAACAAAGTTGGTGGGGGAAGCAGCAGGCACTGGTATTGGGGGATTCTAGGATGACTTCCAGAGGGGTAAAGTTGTGCCAACAATGCTTGATGATAAATCAAGTATTTTATCAGGAGGTTTGGTGCTTCCCCTAGTAACCCACCCCCAGAGCTGCTGTTCCATATAAAACTGGCTTCTTTGTACCAGGAGTTTTCAAATTTGTTTTTTGAGACAGTCCTGCCTTCTGGGTAAACAGAGCCATGATATCAGGGCAAATAGTGGGCCCATCGGCGATTCCATGATAATTGCTGTTGCCACATTGTTTTAGTCTAGTTTTCTATAGGTTGGGGCCCCTTTTCTCGCTTCCAAAGAATGGAAATTATAATTATGTATTTCATTTTTTTAGTGTTATTATGAGTGATAATAAACTGCCACGCCAGTACATTAGGGATTTCAAGAAAATTATCTGTCAGCATTTGTTCCTTGATGTTCAAATTAGGTAGCCTTTATTATAAGGACAATGCACCAAAAGCATTATATATTTTAATTATCTAGCATAATTAAATGACTATTTCCACCCTCAACAAAATAAGCAAAAATAGAATACTGTTATATTTTTGCTATAAGTGTAGTGACAACATCTAGAAACTTAAAATAGCTTATTGTTTTTTAAATGACAGAATTCAATTTTTTGTCCTGAACTGGAGTTTTAATTTTCTGTCTAGTGTGGAGAAGCTAAATCATCATTTAGAGTTGGAAAAATTCAGTTAGAAATAAGGAATTTTCCATGGCTAACATTTTTTGTAGTGTGTCTCAGTGCAGAGCCTATTTATCTAAGGAAATATGAAGAATGCCAGCAAGAAGACGGATCTAGGTAAGGGGGAAAGGCAGGCAGACAAAGAACCGACACACTTTTGCAATTATTATTGAGGGAATGCCGTAATTAAAAATTAATTCTTGGGTGTGACTCAAGTCGTAGATCACAGGCCTTATATATTCAAGGTCCTGGTCTTTTCCTCAGTATTCACATGATCCTTAAACACCACTTGGAGTGATATTAATTCGCTCTAACATTGCCGGGTGAGACATCTACAGGTCACAATAACAGCAACAATAACTTTTTTGTAACTGAATCACCATGAGATCCAGAGTTATAAAGTTGTTAGTGATTTTGTTTCTGTCATACAAAGCAACAATAATTCTTAAGATAACTATCTGGATTCCCTCCCTGGCAAATATCTACTATAAATCTACTTTTCCTGTGGTCAGAGAGATAGAACAGCAGGTAAGGTGACATCAGTTTGATCCCTGGCATCGTATGGTCCCCAGAGCATTACCAAACATGATCCTTGAGCAGACAGCCAGGAATAAGCCCCTGAACATTACTCAATATTAACGCCCAAACCAGAAAAAAGATCTACTTGCACCTGCTTTTGACCCTACTTCCCTTTGGTATGGTACTAACACCTAGGGGCAATTCAATAAGAGCAAAGTCAAGATCTAAATAGGAGAAAATATCTTTGGAGGGGATTTGTGTCTTGTCTGCACACAATTGTCAGTTGACATTTGATGAGAATTGCTCCTCATGCTGATCTTTGGAAATTCAGATGAGTGAATTCAACGATTTTGTGAATTCAAATGCTTTGGCCCAAACATGAATAGGGATTATTTTGGACCAGTGACATTTTCTATTTTCTTCTTAGATTAGTTTGCTAGGACAGTACAATAAATATAAAACTGGGTGACAAACAACAAAAAGGTATTTCCTTCCAATTCCCAGGCCCAGGAATATGATGTCAAGGGGTCAGCAGGTTTTGGTTTCAGTTTCTGCTGAAGCTCCTGAGCTAGCATGTGGCCTTCTTTTTACTGTGTGATCTCACGTGGAAGCACACAAACATCAGGTGTCTTTCCCTTGACCCCCCCCATGTGACCTCATCTAGCTTTTTAATAACCTCTGTACCAACCATATCTCCAAATATAGTTGCATGATTGTAGATGAGTTAAGAATGCTAAAATTTGGGGGACACAATTTAGTCCATAACCTGCGTTATTCAACTTCTTTTCTGCTGTAGAACAAGAAACATGTAGCATGAGCAAAAAAGAAGTGACTGATATTTTAAAAGCTAATAATATGGCTACACTTAGTTATTGATATTTTATTATCCAGTCTATTCAGATTTTGTTTTGCTTTTTGGGCCACACCAGCGATGCTCAGAGGTTACTCCTGGCTCTGCACTCAGGAATTACTCCTGGAGGTACTCGGGGGGACCCTATAGGATGCCAGGGTTCAAACCTCGGTCGGCTTCACACAAAGCATACACCCTATCCATTATGCTACTCTCCAGCCCTTAGTCTATTCAGATTTTGCTGGTTGATTTTCTCTGAGTTAAATAGCAGCATCTTGTTCTCTTAGGACAATTTAGTATGATCTGTTTTTATGTCTCTTAGTATGTCTTTTCTCCAATGCACTTGCTAAGGGAATACCAGACTAATGAGAATTGAGGGTTGGGATTTGTAAGGTTAGAGATATCAAGTGGCATTGCAACTGGACGTTAACTACCATTTATGGAGTACCCTCAGTGCCCATTCTCTAGAGATGAAGTTTAGCCAAGATACTTTTGTCCACATGATAGCCCAGGGAAGGTAAATCCTGGGCAGGGAGAAAGAACTTGGGTTGATATACAGGGAAGAATGAGAAATGACCAGAGAGGAAAGCTTAAGGGAGTCATAGCAAGAAAGTGGAGGAATTTTGTCTGATGGTATGGTCAGCTTAACAGCTGCTGAGTTATTTCCTGTTGTCTCCTAAAGAGCAATTTTGGAATTACACTTCCCTGCCTTCTTCCTAGCCTCCCATGAGTGATCAAGTGAGATTTGCTGTAGCTTCGGGCTAAATTGAGTAAAATCTTCTATATCGAAAATTCCAGAGCTAGTGGTAATTTCACGACCCTTTACTTTTCTTATTGTTAAAATGTTTAGCAGCTTTCCAGGATAGTGACTGCAGGGATTAGCCAGGGCTTTGAATGAGGGGGTGCAGAGCTTACTCAAGTGACCGGGCATGAGGAAAAAATAAACCTTGATTTCTTTTTTTTGAGCCACTGAGATTTTTAGGGTGGATTTTTAGAGTAGACAAGAAAATCTATTTGAATTGTGTGGCTTATCTTTTGAAGAGCAAGTAGGGAAATACTTCTAAGCTCAAGTTCTGAAGTGAAATTTACTTAAACCTGAATTTAAAGCTTATCATTTTACGCAATTTTGCATAATTAGTTGAAAGCAGAAGAAAGTGCTGACATGTTTATTTATTTTAGAGTTTCATGAATTTTTCTCTTCAAGCATACAAACAATAGTGACTTATGGTTAATATGAGTGCAAAATAATTTCTAAAATATGCAAAATATGTATGTGGTGCAAATGATTTTTAAAGGTGTGTAGAAGCACACCTTTGCTTAAAAGATGCCTTCATTGTTACTAAACTATTGTGGGAATATCCTACTTTAAGATAGCCATAATAAAAACACAAAACAGAATATGGAGAAATACAAAGTGAGGGGGAAGAACTTCTGTGATTCCTGTAAATCTCAAGACTTGCTTTTTCTTTCAGATATTAGGATATTTTTTAGTTAGGAATTTAGATATAAAGACGCATGATAGTGACCATATCTCTCAACTTAAGATAAAACTATGTGGAGTGCTAGGGATTTCATTTTGAGCAGATAATTGGTGCTCAGTTAAAATATAACAGCATAGGTCTGGGTTACATACACATATGTTGTGGTTATGGATATTGTTTATGCATATTTTGAAAGTTCTTGGCACTCTTATTTTTGATCATCATCATGAAATACAGTTACAAGTTCATGATTGGAGTTTTTAGTTGTACAAATGTTCCAACACTTATCCTCAGGAGTGTCCATTTTCCACCACCTAAGTCTCCCTTTCCTCTCCTGCTGTCCCTCTCCTCCTCTTAGCCTGTCTCTATGGCAATCATTTTCCTTCTTTCTGCCTCCCTCTCTCCTCCTACCTCCTTCTCTTTCTCCCTCCTCTCTCTCTGGCTTTTTTCTCGCTCCCCCACCATTGGGCATTATGGATTATCATGCAGAAAATACAGCCACTGAGTGGATTATCATATTTGTTCCTTTACCTACTTTCAGCACTCAGTTTTTTATCTAGAGTGATCACTTACAACT